>CM060858.1:12348335-12378779 GCA_030737845.1 Acorus calamus | reverse complement strand
CTTAAGAAGTTGCAATGACTGGGGAAATCAACAATAAGATCTTAATAATAGTACCTTAAAGGCAAAAAAATCATCAAAGATATACAAGGAAACCATTAACTTGAAAGTCCTGAAATGAACATACAGGTTCGAGTTCTGCTAAGTCCCATTACACTATCAAGCCTGGGTCCAACACTGTTCAACACATTTGTTATGTTGAATTCCTTTATCCTCATTTATGAATATTTTGAAATAAAATCTATGAGAAGTATTATAACAGTTAATTTTGCAGTAACCTACAGCAAATTTCACGAAGCACTAAACACGGGAAAAAATGGAGTTCCTATCATGATCATCTTGGAAAGTCAGATGATCATCGACCTGTGCATCTGTAATTGAGTAATATGGGTTCAAACCCAGTTTTAAATATAGAGAAAGGCAATTCAGCATTTTGTCAGGCACTCAGACACTGGAAAAGAACACTGAAAAGCAATGAAGACAATAAATCACTATGACCTATTCAAATCCTCCTTAAGAAAATAAGGATTTCTTTGGCACTTTGTTAACTGTTGTAAATAAAGATGGGCAAAATAAGAAATCAAATGCCAGATTTAAAGAGTGGAAATTTGTGTCTAAAGAAGTATGAAGCTCGTATATTGCATTAAGTATGACCAGATACTGAACATTATATGACATTATCAAATGCATCCCACTGAGAAGAAAAGGTATAAAACACTCCAATATTTATCTTAAAAGATTATTTTATGTGACAACTTCTGATTCAACTTATGCTAAAAAGCTAGCATCAGATCAGATTCGGGTAAGGTCTAGTGTGAACTAACTGGGTGGACTCAGAACCTAAATATATAAAAAAATGCAACACATGTATGAGGTCACTGCTTTTAGAACAGTTTACCTCAAAAGCCAGCTCTTTTATTTGCATTCTGAATGATGCTTCTCTAGAACTATCAATATCATCAGGTAAAGCAATGCAATCCCACCATCTGAAAAATGAACATAAAATGCAAATAGCATTAATAATAATGATAGATTGAATGTGGTGGGATGTTGTTCGAATAAATTTCTGTAAAGCAAAATAAATAGCATGGAAGAAATTAGTGGCTAAGGGAATTAAGAATTTGAAATTAAAAGAGACGAATTAAAATCCTATCAATTTACATGGATTTGGGTCTATCATGCAGAAAGTTGGTAATGAATTAAAAATAATCTACCACACGTCAAATATTCAATCAGAACATTCAAATCAGTCAAGTTACCTTTTCTTGAATCCCATTGATATTGGCCTCCATGCCTCCATCAGAAGAGAGAAATTGGTACGAGCTACTTCATGTAGCCCAGTGTTCTGAATCTGATTTTTCAAATGGGTTATTTTCAACTTCTTATACCTTAAAATTGTAAATGAGATAGCCTGCAAAACAAAAAAACATATAGTGGCATGAACATCCTTGCAACATCTCTGCAACATACGATAAGATATTAACGGAGCAGAATTATATCAAATATATAATCGAAGAAATTACACTCTGGATTCTTGAGGAAAACATTTGTCAAAAATGTTGAGGAGAATAGATCTGAGAAATGGGCATACCTTGGCAGCAAGGATGAAAATATCATTCGTTTCTAGGGAAAAACAAATATGACTAGAATGAAAATGATATACAACTAGAGAAAAAAAATGAAACAAACAATGGATTAAACAAAGTTAACATATTACTATTAGCATGCTCCACAAACTTCGCAAGTGCATTTCTTTGCAGGGATCTGGAGTTTTTCCCGGTACATAGTATGGAATGGAACAATTCCCAGTCAGCCTCTGCACATGATTTGCTACAAGAGTTTGGGTAAATAAGACAGTTAAACAATTATTTAAAGTTGGAGATAAATAATAACAATAATATTAACAGCAGAAAGATTATTTGAAGCATACAGTATAGACATGGAAAGGGCATCTTGCAGTTAGTGCTGGTAATACCAACTCCACACCATAACCACTTCTCACTTTATACAAGTATATATAAATTAAACAGTTTCAATAGATAGATGGGAAGAAAAGAATGTAACACATTATAATCATGTTATCTCATTAATGTGCTTAGATTATCTCCATTGGATATATTTTACTTCTTACAAAACCTTTTTTTACTTCTGTGGTCTTTATTGGTTGATGTGGATTTATTTTTTTCTCACAAACAGTAGGTTGATATTTATTATCACTTCTTGTGGCAAAACAATAAGTATGAACTAGATCCAAAGAAAGAACAAAAGTCAATGTTTATTGGAATCTTTCCTAACCTGCAGTAATGTTCTTCCTCACACCCACCGAGACAAGAAATGACTGGAGGCAAAGAGAACTTCTCTGAGTAAGGCAGAGACAAAGTTCCATTCATTAATGATTCCAGCGTGTCATCAGAGGGGGCAGAATTATCCCTAGATGCACTAGAAGAACATAGTTCTGAATGATTATGATTTTCCATGGGATAACAATCTTCATCATCTGACTCAGTTGGAACATCCTCCTTTGAGGATAATCCCAAGCCTTGCAAGTATAATTTCCTCCCAATTTGAAGCTCCACTGAGCCAATGAACTGAAAGCAATGGCTACACACAAAACAGTCAACCTGAAACACATATGACAATGAAAGAAACATAATTGATCATAAAGCATCATTTTGGAATGCTCAACACAGAAAGAATTTAAATTAAAAAAAAACACACACTAAAGGATATAAGAACGTGGTCAAGACCTTATTTGAAGTATGTTGAGCACCAAATAGCATCTCGTCCTTTAGAACTAGCTCGTCTTCTTGGAAATCCAGCTTTGAATACACCCCTGTAATCTTCCAAAATAATTTATAAAAGAGTAGAAAACATAAAGGCTCACTTCATTGTTAAGAAGACAATATGTGTGGCTGACTATATGTTTTTTTCCTCGTGTATCTTAAATCTGGTGATCATAGAATGAGTGTCATTGATGTCTTTTGGCTGGGTTTCAGAGACAATATGTGATGACATGAATACATGATGGGTTTTTCTGTTTCATTTCTTGCTCGATGTATGTAATGGGAAAAACCTACACATTGCTCATCTAGAGAATGTTTCCCTGAGCTTCTAGTTTTCAGTATTTTTTTTTCTGCATGTACTGTACCCCATTAATTTCTTCCATGAATTATGGTAACAGAACAAATAAAAAAAGTGCCACACGCTTATGCCAAAATAATAGTTACGATAAGACCTCTCCCTCCACCAACAATGTTTCATCATCTTCTATAGATATTTTCCAATGAAGTTCACCCAACAATGCCAATGAGAAATGATGCCCATAATTTCACAAGTCAATCTAGCTCTTTGTGGTCTTTATTATACAATAACAAGAAGAAAAAAAAAGAACAAGATTTAATTTGTATTCCATTATGAATGTGGATTCTGATGTTGACAAACCTAGATTAACTCATACACAAAACTTTTCCATTTTCAGGAAATCAAGTGCTATAGGATACAAAACATATCAATAAAATTCACAAAACAATAATAATGAAGATGGAAAAATACCCTTCCCGAATGTGACACCCTGCTTCACTTCGAAACCTTTGCATGGCCTTGTCTCAATAAGATCATCATAGTAGCCCTACATTCAAAACCATTTATTTAAAACACATACCAACACAAATCTTCCCCCCAAAAAAACCTTTCTTTTCCACTTCTGAATGTAAATAAACACAAATAGCCACATATGACTAACAACCATTTTTGGCAAAACATGTAAAAGAAGCTCCATTTTGGCAAAAGAAACCATTTTTTCGATCACCCACAGAAGATCAGAGAAGGGAAGCTTGCCTGAACCGTTTTAGGAGAGGGAGATGAGAGAAGGGCGGAGATCTGGTCGGAAAATTCGACGTCCAACGAACAAATCATCTTCACTAGAGAGACACAGAGAGAGAGGGTTTAAGATTTCAAGCGAAGAAGAGATGTGAGAGGTTTTGGGGAGTGAGAGGTCTGTTCCGGCGGTGCTGCTCCTTTTGTTGCAACGCCATTACTGGGTTGCCGAATAACCCAAAAATAAGAGAATAAAAGTAAATTTTTGTAAATATAAAATCATGTGTGAATAAATTAGTATAAACATGAATAATGTATAAATGACTGAAATGAAATTACTTAAACTCATGTATTTCAATGAATAAAAATGTTCATGTCAGTTAAAAAATTATTTCACTTAATACACTCATGTACCTCAAAAATGGATAATGTTATGCTCACCCTTTTTCCGGCCTCAATTCCAGTCTACACATGTTTTGAATTTTTTAAAAATAGTATACTTTATCTAATAAGGTACATATTTTTCTTAAAAATAAAACATATGTTTCAATAAATTGTATAAATGTATTTATAAAAATGTAAATTTTTTTATCAAAGCATATGCATCGTTAATATAAATATATGCTCTGATGATTTTCAATCAACGCATATGAGATGGAATTGGGACTAAAAAAATTGTGTAACAATACTCCCCAAAAATATGTCACATCAATCATGCACATATTTTTCACACATATTCTCAATCACAAAATTTTTATGTAAGGGTGCCATTATCCACACCAGTGAACTCACTGTAAACTACCAACCAAAAACACAAAAACACTCATTTATTATATGTTTACTTTGACTAATCCCACTAGCTAAACTCCACAGTCGCTCGGTCAATTTTTTTAAAAGGTTATAACAATCGAGAGTTCGTTTAGAATTTTTTATTGGTGTGATCATTCTTTAGAATCTGATAGAATTAAAGTCTTAATAATAAAAAAATTTCCTTCTGAATCAGGATTAACAAGTTGACTCACATAAGAACAAAGAATAATTTTACATCCAATCCATTTTTTATCCTAAATCCAGTTTACATGTTATTTGATTTTTTTTTTAAAATAGTATACATTATCTAATAAACTATATGTTTTTATAAAAAAATAAAACATATATTCTAATTAATTGTGTATTTATAAAAAATGTATAAGAAAATTATTGAAGCATATATCTTACTAAAGTTAATATATTCTTCAATAATTTTTTATCAACCCATATAAAATTAAAATTAAAACTAAAATATAACTGTGTGTAACAGAACTCAAGAACAAATAGGGGGGGGGGGGGGGATTGGAGCTCGACTTCACATGGCCCATGGACTATTCGGACAGTCGTGCTAGGCCACCTTCCCAAGGTGATGGGCCAGCACAAGCACAAGCACAAGCACAAGCTTTAAACATTGATTTTCGTAGCGTTTGGTAACAGGACTGTAAAATTGATTTTCTATAAACATTGATTTTAAAACTAATTCTGCAGGAAGCTACCTCCCCTCAGGGTCTGTTTGGTTTCATATAGTTTAATTTCTTAGAGATTTCTTTTTACAAGAAAAAAGTTTTCTTGAAAAATAAAATTCATTTCCGGCATTTGGTTGTATTGATAAATAATAATTTTAAAATTTAAAAAATATCATCTAATTAAATGAAATGTATTTTTACATCTTTTAAATATTAAAAAAATTGATTTTAAAATATTTATATTTATAATATTCAAATAAAAAGAAGGTTAATGAAACTTTTGAGAAGTTGTGATATATGGAGTTCTTAATCCCTGAAAAACGGTGTACGAACCCCTTCAAAGCGGATGCCAAAAGGATTTGAAAGCGGTTAAAGAAATAATTTTTGCATAACTGTTTTTTTCTAAAGCTACCAAACATCTTTGTATAACTACTTTTCTTGAAAACCAGAGTTTTTATAGACTTTTACATCGAAACAAACCGACCCTCAGTTTTCATTTATCACAACTATTTGACACTATTAAATTAAAATCTGTTTGCATGAAATTGTGATTGCAAAACTGTTTGATTGTACAATTATAAAATCAGTTTCTTACAAACATAAAAACTTTCTAAACGCATAATCAAACCCTACCTAAAACATGTTCGAAATGCCTTATGTATCACAATTATTGTAAAATATATTTTTTTTAAAAAAATCGCATATTTTCTATCTCACCTGTCCCGTACACGTATCAAATCTGTGCAATCCACTAAAAACATCTGAAAACAAATAACGGAAGAAGAAAATCCACAATCACCTTCGGTGAGTATAACAAATAGTTTTAAAAAAACAAGCGGCAGATGAGACGATGACTTAACATCACACGAACACGATTTCAGAAGTACAAGACGAGCGTCATATAAAGCGAAGACGGACACCGGAACTCACCAGTTCCCGCCAACCTAACCAACGGCAACTTCACTTTTTCTGTATTTTTCCGCAACTTCAATTGAAGGCAAAGTAACAACCGTCCTCCTGTTCAAAAAAACATATAATACATACATATATGTTACATTATATCATATTATATAACACCACCATCTAATCAAACCAAAAGCTTCAGATGATGAAGAAGAACAAGACCCTCACCAAATCCCCTCCAAAGTCCCTTTCACCAAAACAACCTTTAATTCCCCAAGAATTTTCATCTCAGCAGGTTGTGAAAGACCTTGTTAGTCTAAATACCAAGCAATGTTTTTTTTTCTTTTCTTGGGTAGGTGAGTGACAGCAACCTCAAATCTCTGAACACGTTTTTTATAGTTCAATCTCTCTAAATGGGGGTAGAGGAGATTCAATTTCCGGTGATCGGGTGAGAGATGCAGCTTCACATATCGCCGAGTCTGAGGCACGTAACGTTCTCACCCGGGAAAGGCGTTAGGGAATCGATCAAAGTGAAGCTCTGGCCGAGGTTGGTGTCTTATAGGATGGTCTTCTACGTGTTGTTGCTAACGACGTTTCTTCTTCGATTCGTGTTCGTCTTGACTGCCATGGACACCATCGACGGCGAGACTGAGTGTTCTTCATTGGGTAGCTTCATTGGCCTCCATATTTATTGTTCTTGTTTGATTGTTATGCTTGCTTGTGAGGTTTTTTTTTTGTTTGTGATGAGTAGTGTAATCATGGGAATTATTGGGATATTCATGACAAACTAGTTTACATAGAATCAATGGTTATTGTTCTTCTTTTATTTTGATCTCACAAATTTTAATTTATAATACGCCTTTTGATTCATGGATAATTTACAATGATAGAAAATATGATTGGATGATTTTATGTTGATGTTGTTTTCTATGTTTAGATAAAGTTCTATCTTTTATTTTTAATGTAATATGAGAATATTAATATGATTTTGAATGAATAAAAAGAATAAACTATATTAAGATTTATCAAGACATAACTATTATAATTCATTCATATTGAACGAATATATTTTTTTATTTGTGAAACAAAATAGAACTAAAATTGTTTTTTTTTTTTTTTTAAGTTTTTGTAAGTGCTCTTCTAAAATGACAGGAAGTTTGGAAATTAATATTTAAATGAAACCCATTAAAGAAGATAATTCATAAAGAATGACATTGAGATATATTGTTTTTTTTTTTTTTTTAGTTTCTAAGCAAACATCAGAATATTCAATCTACATGGGCTTGATATGAGGGCTTCACTTCACCAACCGTTGATGTGGTATTTTGAAATATCAATATTACTGACCAGAAGGACATGTATGTGCATATGCAGGGGCAGTTGACACATCAAAACAGTGTCTAGGTTGGGTGACACATCACTTGGTTGTGGTTATTTGTCACACCTTTTTTTGTTATGGATGATTTAAATGTTGTGCTTGCTTTTCAGGGTCTCCAGAGGTGCTTTATAAAAGATTGAACTTCTTTCTCTCTTTTTTTTCATGATATTTTATTATAGATTCTGACATAAAACAAGGGACCGGTCTTTATATGCAACCCCAGTTCTGGTCCCTACATTTTGTTAGATGAATGATGTGATTTTTATTTTGATGTTAAAATAATATATATAGTTCACAAGTGTATCTTTTTTTTAAATAAAGTTGATTATTTTATTACATAAAATATACATATCATAACATGTATGGACTTTAAAAGTGACCGCATATATTAGTAAGACTATTATTTGTGATATTTATTATATCAAAATGATTTATATATACTCAAAAAAAAACTTGGATGTAACCATGTTATTTTCAAGATTTGATAAGTAGTTTAACTCCTATTATATAAAAAGTAAACTATTTACGGATTTTAACCCCTTTTTTTTCAATGAACAACATAGTTGATTCTATTTTTTCTTTTTCCCAAAAGATTAAATTTAAAGAGTTTTGTTTATTCATCCATTTAAGTTTCCTTGATCTCGCAGGATGCATAGGGAAAAAATTTGGACCACAGTTACTAGGGAGGAGGTCCGAATCCACGGTAATTTATATCAAATGATAAATCAAATTTTGTACCTCATTAACCTAATTGATAACAAATTAATTATACTATTTTTTTATAATTTTTGAGATGATTATGCTCTAAATTGCAGAAGGTTTTGGATGAGATATATCGAGTACTCGAAGACGATCACATCCAAGAAGTGCCTGGGGATCAAGAAGTACCTAAAACCTTAGAAGAATTCATCTCTGAAATGAAGACCTACAAATCCGATATTAAAATCTTCGCGTCCAGGCTCAAATCCATGGTAAACTTCTCGCGTTTAAATTGATGATTTTCAATGCATTTATGTCCGATCATAACTTCGTACATATCAACCGAACCTACTTATATACACTTAATTATCCTTAGAACCTGGATATCTATTTGATTCGAATGATTAATCATTTTTTTAATTAGTAAAAACTAGTTTTTTAATCTATTATTATTACATTTAAAAATAAGTATAATCATTTTTTTGCGTAAATTTAAATGAAATGAAATATTTATCTCGATTATTTATTGTACATGAATTTGTTGATATGCTTGTGCCAGGTCACCCTTATGGAGCAGAAGACGAGGGCGGCCAAGATCCAAGAGTACCTCTACCGCCATGTCGCATCGAGCAGCATCCCCAAGCAGCTCCACTGCCTCGCCCTCCGCCTCGCCCACGAGCACTCCGTCAACGTGGCGGCCCGCCGCCCCCTCCCGGACCCGGAACGCGTCCCCTCCCTCGTCGACCCGTCGTACCACCACTTCGTCCTCGCCTCCGACAACGTCCTCGCCGCCTCCACCGTGGCCGCCTCTCTCGTGGCGAACGCGCGCCACCCCGAGCGCGTGGTCCTCCACGTGATCACGGACCGCAAGACTCACGCGCCCATGCACGCGTGGTTCGCGCTGCACCCGCTCGCGCCCGCGGTGATCGAGGTGAGGCCGCTCCACCGCTTCGACTGGCTCGCCAAGGGGCGCGTGCCCGTGCTCGAGGCGATGGAGAAGGACGAGAAGGTGCGCGCGCGCTTCCGCGGCGGATCCTCCGCGATCATCGCGGACGGCGCCGACAAGAGGCCCGTGGTGGTGGCTGCCAAGCTTCAAGCCCTCAGTCCCAAGTACAATTCTGTCATGAACCACATAAGGATCAATCTACCTGAGGTAACGAGTATAAGAAATTCTACCTCTCCTCTCCGGACACCGTCTCCATCTTTTTCTGTATTTTTTTCATTTTAATATGTTTTTTCTCTATCTCTAATTCAGACATCGTCTATTCAGACATAATCATAACGCATCCTAATTCCCTGACAAGGGATTAATGAATTGCTTTTTCAATGTGGTTGCAGCTCTTTCCAAGTCTTGACAAAGTTGTCTTCTTGGACGACGACATCGTCATCCAAGCAGACCTCTCGCGGTTGTGGGAGATCGACCTCCACGGCAAGGTGAATGGGGCGGTGGAGACGTGCAGGGGAGGCGACAAGTTTGTGATGACGAAGAGGCTCAAGAACTACCTGAACTTCTCCCACCCGTTGATATCGGAGAAATTTGACCCGGAAGAGTGCGCCTGGGCCTATGGCATGAACGTCTTTGATCTGGAGGCGTGGAGGAGGACCAACATAAGCCAGACCTACCACCACTGGCTCCATAAGGTGAGGCTAAGTGATGGTGTGCCACGTAGACACAGACACACCACCAGACAAGTCATGATGGGTTTATTGTGCATGTTTATTAAAACTTATAAGTTGGAGACTATAGATTTTAACTTAAAATAAGTAGTTGTTTATGTTTGTTTAAACTTTAAAACAGCTTTAAAAAGCCATAATCTCTAAACTGGGTTAGGAGTGTTTTTCATATTATAACTTATAGATTATGTTTTTTAAAAGACATAACTACCCTTCACTTTATTTACTAATATCTAAGTTTTTTCATCTTCTTTAATTTTTCCAATCACCTTCCAAAAATATCATGGGAAATGAAAAAAAAAATTGTTGATACTTTGGATTATAGCCTTTTATTTGGATAAAATTTTGATTGTAGCTAAAATATTTCAATTCTGTTTTTTATTAATTATGATCAAGTTCTATTTTTTATCTCTGAAATTCTATATTTTCAATTAATGTACAATCCATGATTTCATTATTTTTTTACATATTATTTAATATTAATGGATGACGAGTGGGTCATCATCATCACCTATTAAATGTGTTGTGAGCATTGTTTTTCATTAGTTTTGAAAAACCATTTGTAATTTGATGATTTTTATGTATGTTGAATATATTATCAATTTATTTTTTTACAATTTATAAAATTAATTTTATAAGTAAAATCATATTCTTTTATCAAACAGAAATTAATTTAACTTCTATATTTGGATTGAGTATTTATAACAATTATACAACAAAAAGTTGTTTTACAACTTATTTTAACAAACATTCATAACTGTTTATTCTATGTTTTTCAACAACAACAACAAACATGTTAATTATTTATCACAAAAGTTAAAATATATAATCTATAAGCTATAATCTATAATATGTTTTCAGAATCTGGAGTCTCAGCTAAGTCTATGGCAGTTGGGGACCCTGCCGCCTGGGTTGATAGCGTTCCATGGCAACGTTCATGTTATCGATCCCTACTGGCACATGTTAGGGTTGGGCTATCAGGAGAACACGAGTCTCTCGGATGCGAGGCGGGCCGCCGTCGTACACTTCAACGGCCGAGCAAAGCCTTGGTTGGACATTGCATTCCCTCAGCTGAAGCCATTATGGGCTAAGTATGTAAATTTTTCTGATAAGTTCATTAAGACATGCAATATAAGGGCTTCTTAATTGAAGCTGATACACATTTCTGCAGATCAAAACACAATTTTTACTTTTGCTTTGTGGATTTGCTTATACAGAGTGAAAAATTTTACACACTTTTTGTCTTTTTTTTTTGTCACATGAGTTTGAACAAATTTATCAAGAAAATGTGGAAATAGTGCAACTCCTGATCAGTTGGTGATGGATCGCTTTTAGAAAAATGTGAAATCAATGTAACTTCTGATCAGTTGGTGATCAATCGCATTCTACAAATTTTGGTTGTACAAATATTGATTGCTCTTCTCCTTTATATGAATAGACAAGAATAATTAATCCTAGTCGATAAAGCATTGTTTTTTTTTAAGTATGTTTTTTTCGCATCTTGAAGATTATGTCTTGACTATTATAATGAGTTGCTCTTTTATAAAACAAAAACAATCACATTTTTTTTGTCTAATAAAATATATATAATTAAAAAATAGGATTGTAATTGGTAATGTACATAAAAACTGCATGTAACACCTATTTCAAATAAAATTTTCAAAAATATAAGGATGAGCTAATGAAAAATAACAATCTCAATATGAATTGTAAGACTATTTCTATAAAGATATAAACATTTAAAAATTGATGTATATCATCCCACTGTAAAATAGTCAGAGCTTACAAGAATAATATTTTTAATGTGAGCATTAATACTTATTCTTGTGGTCCTCATTTTTACGATCATAATACAATATATATATACTATATATGTTAAACAAATGTGTATCTACATATATTCGATTAATAAAAAATGTAATATACAAAAAATATAAATAAATATTTTATTTTATTTTAATATCACGAATATACGCATTTGTTTGTTATGGACAACAACAGGTCCACCAATGAAGCTGAGCATAAGTGCTTGACAGTAGCTTGAGCCTAAGTGCTTAACAGTACAACAATGATGTGGGTTCCCCACTTACATTGAGGACCACGCAACCTATGAAAACAGATACATTTAATACATTAAACAAAATGATTCCAAAATGTATCAGATTAACCAATATAGACCATATACATCAGATTTATAATTGTGAACAAAATATCTTATATAAAAACTGAGGATCACATTACCCCACATAGAGGGCATCTTATACATCGCTCATTTACATATATCAAATTTAATATGGTGCCTTGATGTACAACTACATGTTTATTAAAACTTATAAACTGAATATTATAACTTTAGTTTAAATACACAGTTCTCGCATGCTTGTTTAAACATATTAAAACTTATTTAAGTTAAAAACGACTATAGAAAAAAGTCAAATTCTCTAAGCTAGATAAAGGGCGCTTTCAAATTATAGCTTAAGGATTTTTTAAAAAGAATTCTTTTGGATTTAATGCCCTTAATTTTTTCACTAATGACCATACTAATTATAAAGAAAAAATTCTTTTGGATATTAATGACCAAATATATTACCGCTGTAGTGTGTAGAATGTGATATTTGAAAATTATTACAGTGAATTTTAACTTTTATTATGTTTTATTAATTTGTCTTTCAAATATTTGTAAAAATAATTTTATAAGTAAAATCATCTTATTTTTATGAAACAGAAATTAAATTTAGCTACATTTTTTTTTCGAAACTTGTTATCAAATTTAATTTAACTATATTTGAAAGGGATATTTTTTACAATTAATCAGCAAAAACTATTGTACAACTTATTTTAACAAACACTAAATATTGTTTATTCTCTATTTTTCAACAATTATAATAAACATGCATATTGCTTATTAGATAAGTTAAAATCATTAATTTATAAGCTATAATCTATCATTCGTAAATTAAAACCGCAACAAGCATAGTCTCAATTATAAAAATTTTGGATCTTTGAAAGTTTTATGTAAAAGTGGAGCATTAATTAAAATTGGATATCCAAACACCCCTTAATTGATTAAGAGAGCACGTTGGCCCGCATTCTTCAACAGGTTATTCCAACAGGACTGGGCACTTTGGCTCACTCACAACAACGTGACCTTCAAGGGTCAAAAATTTTACGTGAAGAAACTGCAGATCGCCCTACTACATGACTGGGGAACGCATTTAGCAGGAACTGCAAATCTCACGAATATATTACAACTGAAACTCCTATTGCACATGCATTCCATTGGGAATCACACACACTACTCTCTTGGCAACGTTCATGTTGTGCCCACTTCTACATAGGGCTGGTAAACGAACCAAGCCGCTCGGGCTCGGCTCGGTTTGAGCTCGTTCAGGCTCATTCGTTTAGATAAATGAGCGAGCTTGAACAAGTTTTAAAGCTCGGTTAGGCTCGGGACCTGGATCGAGCTTCATTTTATGTTCAAATTCGACTCGTTTGTGTTATTAAAACTTAGTTGAAGTTTGACTAAACTCATTTATAAAATCAGAATATTAAATTAATACAAAGTTATGCTCATTTAAGCTCATGAACTTGGCTCATTTAGGCTAAAATTTTGTTTTCAATTCCTAAAAACCCTAAAATGAAGAAGAACGTTAGGCTCGTTGAGGCTCGTGAGCTCGGCTCGGCTCGGCTCGGCTCGACTCGTTTATAAACGAGCCGAGCTTGAACATGTCAAAGCTCGGCTCGTTTGACTCGTTTACCACCCTTACTTCTACAATCATTTCTATACGTATTACTTGCAACAAAAGCATT
Source organism: Acorus calamus (assembly GCA_030737845.1). Taxonomy (NCBI): domain Eukaryota; kingdom Viridiplantae; phylum Streptophyta; class Magnoliopsida; order Acorales; family Acoraceae; genus Acorus; species Acorus calamus. The sequence continues at coordinate 12,365,006 of CM060858.1, read as the reverse complement.
CAAATAATAATAATAAATACAAAAAAAATCCCCAGCCATGTTTTCAAAGTATAAACAGTATATTTTGTACGGTTAAAAAAGTGGTGCTATCTGACGAGAAGCAACAGATCAATTCACTACCCAATAAATAAATAAATACCAGTGTCAAATCCAATCACGTCTGTCAATCACAAATCAGACGGCGCGCCACCGCACCTATATAAAACCGGCCCAAGTTAAGAAAACAAAGATAAACACGCATCCGATAAAAGCCTCAACCGGCATGCGTGCCATGTATAATCCGAGAATAAGATAAAATACATTAAAAAAATATGACAACACTTAAAAAAAAAAAAATTTAAAATATTTTTATAAATCAAACTTAAAATTGTTATTAAATATATAAATTTAAATACATCATCATTACTAGATTTTGTTTCTGAACTATACCTTAAAATCTGTTTTTCATAAAGCAATCATCATCTTAACACCTTCAATAGGTGTACATAAAACATAAAAAACTAAAATTAACTTTTCAAATCGTATTATCAAACGAGACCTTAAGCCCATGTTTGGTTCGATAATTAAATTATTCTGATGTTTATGATTATTCTAGTATAAATAAGGATAAAGTGATTTTGTGTTTAGTTATGTTTTGAATTATTGTAGTTGAAAAACATAAGAATTTTTTTTTTGTTTGAGTAAAATATGTATAAAGTGTGAATAAGGAAATATAAAATGTGAAAAAATAATGATAGTTGATTTGACATGTGATTTATTAGAGGTGATGACAGTTGATTTGACAGTGGGCCCACATATTCTTTGGGTGGAATAACCTAGAATAACTTTAATTCTAGGGGTTGATTAGAATCCTTATACCACTTTATACTAGTTTATTCTAACATATCTATATCATGTTATACTACTCATCCAAACCATTTTTTTGCTTTATCCTTACTTATCCACATATATACTCATTTTATTCCTCAATCAAACAGGGGCTAAACATATATGTAAATGAGAATTATGTTTGAATAACCTAACATAATAAATGTTTCAAGAGACTAAAATTATTTTTCTGACAAAAATATCTCTTTATGTTATTTAAAATTAATTATTTTATATAACACTTACACATAGAATTCTTTCTTTTCTTGATTTAAATTATGCAAGATTATGTGAAATAAAAAATTTGATATGAAATGTTGAAGAATATAGTCAGAATTTAGCCCCCGTTTGGATACAGAATATGATTTATTCTTAGGTATACATTTATCCGAGCATAAGTTAGTATAAATAAGGATAAAGTGATTTTGTGTTTGGTTGTGTTTTGAATTATTCTCGTTGGGAATCGTAAGAATAAATATTTTCTTTTTTGGGTAAAATGTGAATAAATTATGGATAAGAATTTATAAAAGGTAAAAAAAATAATGATAGTTGATTTGACAGGTAATTTATAAGAGGTGATGAGAGTTGATTTGACAATGGACCCAGATATTCTTTGGGTGGAATAACCTAGAATAATTTTTATTCTAGGGGTTGATTGAAATTCATATACCACTTTATACAGCTTATTCTGACATATTTTATCTGGGTTTATCCGGACTTTTCAAATACAAAAAAAATTTTATCCGAAGTTATCCAGGATTTATCCGACATCTAAACATGGACTAAAGATTTTAAACACAGTGACTATGAATGTTATAAAACAAGCTGAGATAACAGTCGGACATTCACACAGTCAGAAAAACAAAATGTTAGCAAGGGTGGACCCAGGATTTGTTTCAAGAGCGGCTGAATTAATTTTATCAATAATTTTTTTCTATACTTGGAAAAATTATCAAATAAAATTTAATAATGAATCAAAGTCATATTAACAATAAACTAAAATTACTAATTAATATTTGATATTACTGTATTCTGCGGTTAAATAATATCAACATAAACGAATCTCATAAATGAAATTGAAAATTAAATCTTAAAAATCAACCAAAGTTGCTACTATTATGTTTTTATTAAGAAATAATTGACAATAAATATTAATAAGACGTATGTTTTTTTTAAAAAGTCAATATAATTTTAAATATCAATTCAATACACATTATTGACACATTGTACATGTGACACTGCATTTAAATTGTTTAATGGAAAGCACTCTTGAATCTGGAATCCTGGACGTGAAAAATAAAAGAAACAAAAGATCATAAAAGATTGAAGAAATATATGAACTATGAAAGAACATATTAATAAAGTTAAAGAAGCATCTTTCTCGTTCAATTTTTTTATTTTAATGAAGAACTCTTTCCATCAAGGAAGAGTTTTTGCTGTTTGAGAGAGGTAAATGTGGGCATGTGTATAACTCAATGAAAAACTAGATAAAAAGACTCAATCAACGTTGAGATCTCATAAACTCCTTAAATTCACAAAAAATAAGTCAAACAGAAAAAATTTGAAATATTATCGATAAAAACTGTCAACCCTATATTACAAGTTTATTATTTATATTAATAACATAAAATAAAAAAATTATTAAAAATAGTAAAATCTGAAAACTAATTTTTCAGATTCTATGAGATCCAAAATGATCATAGGAACTGATAGAAATGAATTCCGATCTGTTATAATTGAGATATCGCAAATCTAAAACTTAATAAAAATAGTAAAATTTCTAATTTAAAGGCCTAAATAAATGAATTTTTAAAAAATAAGAAATGTTAACAACTAATACAGAAGATCTCCTCGATATATTACATAATGTAAAATTCATGCGATTCCGAGATCGTGACCGTTGATTTATAATTTATTTGATGGACCACTTTCGGTGATCTCATCTGCATGATCTGTCCTACATCAAACCCCTCTTCTTTAAAAGAACTCGTCATCGAGTTCTTCCGCTCTTCAATTAATGTTTATTTGTAATTCAATCTCCAGTCGTGATTCCACTCTTAAAATTTGACTACAATTTTGATACAATTGGGATAAATATCATTCATAATTTCGTGGCAAAAATTGATCCATGAAGAGTTGTTTCATCATCCTCCACATATGAATAAGTGCTCTTCCTCATCGTTGTCGGGTTCTCTGAAGTTGGTCCCATTAAGCAGTGGCAGCACTTTTTATTCGAAACGCCACCAATTTGACCATCTTCTCCTCTAGAACCTCTATCATCTCAAAGAATCTCTCGACCTCTGAGATCCAATCAACGAAATCCTCGATCTGCATATTACAATTGCAATATGGAATATCCACCTTCAACTGGTAATCATTGTATTTCATGCGCCGCCTCCCCAGTTGATATCCATGAAGTCCATCATTATCAACATTCAAATCTTCCTCATCATCAAATTGATAATGAGTGGGACATCGAACGATGTACCAAGCAATTGATCGGCCTTGGACAAATCCCTCAACACGTATCCTATCACCTTTAGGATGCCTGTTGTTGGTGTTGAAGCTCAGGCTAACAATCATCTCGCAGATCTCTCACATCTGATTGCAGTTTTCCTCGAACGATTTCCGTAGGTCCTATAATCCACGACCAGTGTCATTAGATTGGTCATCTCTCCCTTCGGTATTTGCCATCACAACAAGGCAAATTCTCGCTCTGATACCACCTAATGCAACGAAAAACTAGATAAAAAGATCCAACCAACGTTAAGATCTCATAAGCTCCTTAAATCCACAAGGAAGAAGCCCCAAAACAGAGGAAATTCAAAATATTATTGATAAAACTTGTCAACCATAAATTACAAGTTTGTTATTTATATTAATAGAATAAAATTAAAAAATTACTAAATAGTAAAATCCGAAAACTAATTTTTCAGATTCTATGAGATCCTAAATGATTATAGGAATTGATAGAAATTAATTCCGATATATTATGATTGAGATATCACAAATTTAAAACTTATTAAAAATAGCAAAATCTCTAATTTAAAGACTCAAATAAATGATTTTTTGAAAAATAAGAATTGTTAAAAAGTAATCCAAAAGATCTTCTCGATATATTTCACCATGTAAAATTTCGTGCGATTTCGAGATCGTGACCATGGATTTGTAATATATTTGATGAACCTCTTTCGGTGATCTCATCTGCATAATCTGTCCTACATCAGATTTGGTATGGTATAAAGTCTTATTAAAAAAATTTATTGAAAAACATGGTCTGGGATACAGCACAACCCACTTTTAGATTCGCCTTGAACGTTAGAGTTAGCGATCCTCACTTATCTTAATTTTTTTAAAAATAATAAAAATCATGTACTAAGATATATGATTTAATAAAAATTGTATTTCAGTCTATTTTGAATTTAAATAAACTTATTTTTAAATTAACGAGTAATATATTTTATCTAAAATTTGAATGATTAAAAGGATTTTTAAAACTATAAATAAAAATTGTGAATGCCAGTGCAAAAAAATTTCCCTTTTTTTCAACGTAAAATCGGACATGTTTGTAGAAGAAATCAGAGAAAGAGAGATTTTTTTTTCTATTTGGATTTTGTTGGTGGCAATTGGCATTATTAGATTTGATGAGTTGAGACTTGAGATGCGGGGGTTGTGTGTTCTCGGTTTTGTTTTGTCGGCGGTCACTGTGTCCAGGAATGACATAATTTTTTTGCTTTTTTTTTAATAATTTCAAAAAATTTAAATAGCAAACAATTTAAACAGTGATTGATCAGTGTTTGATTCAAAAATTGATGACATGCGTAAAATTAAAGGTGACAGAAAAAATTACGAAGCGGAGGACATGGGCCTTTATATCCGTGGGCCCTTAGTCGCCATGTATCAAAGCTAATAATCTCGGACGACATACAATACAATGACACATGCCAGGATAAGGAGGAAACAAGAGGGGAATGGGGAAAAAATATAGTTAAAATTTGTTTATTTACGAAGAATAAATATCACAATATTTAAAAATACCTTACATTAATATTCTCTGTCCCTGATAAAGTATAACTACATTCTTAGCCTCCGTCGGAATGTATAAATAAAACTTATTCTTGAGATACTAAATTAGAATAAATAATTTTATATTCGATTATATTTTCAAAATCAAAGAGTGAACATGGATGATTTTAATATAGAATTTTAAAATAAAAAACATGTACCTTCTATAAAAAACAAAAAAAATCAAATTTATTTAAACCAATTTTATTAAAAATCTTACTTTCCTCCCAAAAAAACAAACAAAACTTTGATGACATTTTGCACATAATTAAAACGAACCAAACGGACGACGTATGGTTCTATGTTTATCTCTAAGTCTGTCAATTATCCGAAAAAATATCCGCATCCGATTCGAATTCGTATCCGAAAATGCAGAAAATATCCGATATCCGAAAAATCCGTATCCGTATCCGAAAAAATAATCCGTATCCGAAAATTTTCGGATCGGATACGGATATACCCCTATCCGATCCGAAAAATATCCGTATCCGATTGTATTAAAAAAAATATTAATATTAGTATTTAATATATACCATTGGATTTTGATCAAGTGGCTCACATTCTTTCTAATAGTTGTAAAATTAGGACTTGTGTTTGTGAATTTTTAATTTTAAGTCAATTTTTAAACTTTAAATGAAAATTTATTATGTTTAATTATTTATTTATTCTTTCTAATAGTTGTAAAGTTAGGACTTGTGTTTGTGAATTTTTAATTTTAAGTCAATTTTTAAACTTTAAATAAAAATTTGTTATATTTAATTAATTATTTATTTATTTCGGATATTTCGGATAATTATCCGAATCCGTCGGATACGAATACGGATCGAACATGGATACGTTTTTTAAATATCCGTCGGATACGGATATAAAAAAAAATTTCAGATACGAATATGACCATATCCGTTCCGTATCCGATCCGTTGACAGACTTATATATCTCCACCTATTCATTGTTCGCTACTTCCGAGATTCTCCATCAGAATTCATAATGAATAATTCTTCAAAACTACTAAAATAATAAAAATCATAATAAACTTAAAAAATAAATACAAAGAAAATCCATTTAAAACAAAAGCAAACAAGACATCGTATTAAAATATGAACAGTATGTCCCTTCCCAACGAAGATCTCGACCAAATCCCAACCAAAAGACAACGAAAGACGAACCAAAATCTTACGGCGCGCACCTGTCCCCACATAAGCCACCAAACAAAACCAAATCAAACATCACTGATACAAGTCCGGTCACCCCCGGTGAAAATACGATACGATTATCAACAATACACAAATACGGTTCATAATGGACCATCCGTCCTTGCAGTTCCCAAATCGAACTGCTTTGGATGACTCGTCCATTCGAACACTTCTTAAGAAAAAGTACTAAAAAAGCAGTCATTAATAGGATCCAGTCTTCACAAGTCTTCCAATGGTTCTGAAAGAATGGTCACAACACGAGCCATCCCGAGCCGACTCGAACACGATGGGGAGAAACTCATCCGAATCACATCTGAAAGTGGACTTCTTGAAATGCAACTCCAAAGCTTCCTTTCCCTAGATAAAACATATCAACGGCTGTATTTTAATTTGGGTACACCTTGAACGGCTCTGATTGGATTGGAGGTTAAATCAGACTGACCTGAATACGAGCGTAGCAGATTCGGCAGACCTTCTTCGACATGAACTTCCTCCACGCGTAGTTCTCATACGTGTTGTACAGTTTTGATGCACCGTTTGGGGTTGTGAAGTTCACAAAAGCGTAGCCGAGGTTGCATTTGTTTCTGAATATTTTTAATATATTTGGCTAAACAAACGAAGAAGCAAAAATTGATTGCATGCATTATACGTACCTGAAATCCATGGGCAAGTAGAGGAAATCATAAGCAGAGATGGACGGCTCTGATGGGTTCTCGAGCTTGGCTTTGTCGTTCACTTCTTTGCAGTGGTCATCCAAGAATTTGATGAACATCTCCCGACTGTTATTAATCTTGTTAAAAAAACACAAAAGCCAGTTATTCAGGATATAAAGATGGGATAAATCAAAACCTGTATTTGTTGGGGATGTTTTTTATCATAACTGTCGTTCTTTGCTCCTCCTGCTCATGTGTTGGTCCGAACTCGAACTGTGATGAGACCCCATTAGGGTTTCCATTTCTCTTACAGACCCATCTCTTGTTGAGAACTCTCTTTCCCCCTCTGCACCTCTTCAACACACTCCCCCTCCTCACAGAAGCACCATGATCTTTTACATCACAACTCACAATCATAGCATCAGAAGGTAAGTCAGTCACTTCTTGCAACACAACTTTACAGTCCCCGGCCTTGTAGAAGCTGAACTGGTCATTGATGCAAGGAGGGGGGAAAAACAGATATGATTCGAGGTAAGGTACAGGAAGATAGAGTGATTGGCAGAATGAGGTGATCAGGTAGGGTGAATTAGGAGGGCAGAAGAAATCCATGAATGGGTCGTGGAGATATTCAAATGGAGAGGCGTTTGGGTTCAACATGGCTTCGCTGGCTGGGGTTGATCGATGGTTTTTTGAATGATGGGTTGTTGTATTTATAGATGGATTGAATGGGAGGAACAACGATATGAGGACAAAAGGGTTGTTTGGGGGAGGGAAGGAATGTCAGAGGAGTGATTGAGGGAGGGGGAGATGTTGTTGGAAAAGACGTGTTTATATATTGAAAATTATATACAGAGAGAGAGATGTTTTGGTCACTGGATTTTGTAGGGGAAATCATTAGATTTGGTGTGTTAAATGTGGAGGGGTATGTTTTGCGGAGACTGGCTGTTTTTTTTTTTAGTCGACTGTCTACACCGTGTTTGATGGGTGAAGGCATTTAATGCAAGAGTGGGTCGGGTTACCTCTAGTTCCAATTTTTTTATTTTTTTTCATTTACAAGTATTTGAAAACACATATTGAAAATTAGATTTTTAAATAAAATTGTTTTTTAAGATAATCTTAGACATTTAATTTTTTATAATATTTTTTTTAAATTTAGGAATCAATATTTGAAAAAAGTTTAATATATGGTAGAAAAAGTTACTTTTCAATTCAAAAAATCGATTCCGACCGAAAATCACAGTTTCTGAGCTTTTTAAAACACGGATTTCGAGAGAAAAATTAAAAGGAATCCAGCATTTGATTCCGTCGAAATCTAACCCGTTTGGCTGCACGATTTTAGGATTTTAGCTTTTCAAAAAGCAGAATCGTCCAAATCGTGCAACCAAACGGACCCTAAAGTGCATATTTGACAGTTAATGTTTAATACAGTTTTTAACTTTTATAGTCTTATCAATTCAAATATATTATTATTTAAAAATTAAAAGTTAAAAACTGTTATAAAAAAAATCAACTTAAATATATCAGAATTATTAGATTTTATCTCTAAACTTTGATTCAAAATCTGTGTTTTATCAAACAGTCATTATCATTACACTCTCAAATCATTATCATTATGTTATCAAAAGGTGTCCATAAAACTGCAAAAACTAAAAGCTGTTTTTCAAAATAAGTTTTCAAATGTTACCTAATTGAAATACGAGTGCGTTTCAAAACAAAAGTTTTTAAATTTATTTATAATTATTTTATACACAGTTTTTAAAAATATATGATGATTAGTTTATGAAACAATAATCTTTTGTTAAAATCTAGTCATTATGATACATGTAAACCGAACTATTTCATATTAGTTTGTAATTTTTTATTTTTTTAAAAGCTAAAATCCTCAAAAACTTTTTTTTTTTTGTTAATGATGCGTTTAGAAATAAAGTTTAAAAAATATTTTTTAGTTTTCAGCTTTCGACTATTTTATACATGGTTTTTTAAAATGTAGTGATAATGACTGTTTTATTAAACACAGATTATGAGTCATAATATTTTGATAAAATCTTGTTATAATGATATTTGTAAACTGATTTGTTTAATAACAATTTTTAGCTTTTTATCAAATGCATGAAACGATAGTAAAACAATAGAAGAGAAGAGAATTAATCTTTCTTAAATTACACCCAAAAAACAACCCTAAGGCGATCATAGTAATAGGATAGTAAGGCGATTCCATAAATAAACAAGTGTCTATTTGCAGGATATTTTTGGCACGTCAACACCCCTCAATCGGATCATCAATCTATAGCCTAATGTCAGCCTCTGTTCACTTCTTCCTTCCTTTCATAATTGACTAGCTCGTTCCATATATCAAAACGAAAAACCTTAGCTTTCCATGGATCAAAAAGTCCCTGAGTACGCATTTGAGAACACATTTAAGAAATAAATTTTTTGAATAAAGTGATTTGGATGTGTTTGAAAACACAGTTTAAAAAATAGCTCAAAACATTATTCATGATTTTTTAAGATATATTCATTAGAGATGTTTTTTAATTAATTAAATAATCAAGTTTGTTTTTAATAACAAAAAAAGCTTTTCTTGAAATAAACACAATTTTTTTTCGATAGCCTGTTTGGGGTTTTAGCTTTTAAAGAAGTTAAAAGCAATCCAAAATGAGTTATCAAATTTAGCCTTAAATAGACAATTTTTACTTGAAAAACACATTTTTACATTTTTTTCAAAAATAACATTTTTGTATTAAAAAGTATAAGTAATTTTTTAATTAGATCTATTTTTTAAAAGAGTAAAATGCATTTGGACTCTCTAAAGTTTTAAAAACCTATATAAACATCGCCTTAAGTTTAAAAACATGCACTTACACCCCGTACTATTATATTTTTTTCATTAAGATGCGACAACAGTAATTTAAAATTATTGTCTTACCCTTAACCATCTAAATATCCATAGAAAAAATTAATTAATTGATTCTAGATATGCTTTATGAATATTAACTTATACAATAATTAATTATTCAAATACATCTAAATGCATTTTTCTGAGAATTAAATCACATAATAATTAATTAAAATATGAAAATAACCCACCGACAAAAGTGAAACATGATAAAGATTTAATTAAAAAGATAAAATCGAATCTTTATCTCATTCAATTAAATTAAATTGCAGGGGGTGTAATTACATATTTTGAACTATAGGAGGTGTTTCTGCCGATTTTGAAATATATTTTTGAGCTATAAGAGAGTCCGAACACATTTTACCTTTTTTAAAATGCGTTTGATGATAAATTTAAACTTTCTGTTTAACCATTGTTTTTTTTTTAAGATAGATATTTAATATTCGATTTCATTATTGAACTTAAATTACAAATTTTGAAATGAGAAAGAATAGAAAGTGCATATTTGGAAACACAGTTTGAAAATCAGCTTTTAGCTTTTGTAACTTTATGCACATCTTATGAGGGTGTAATAATGATTGATGTTTTATAAAACACATATTTCGAGGTACAATTTAGAGATAAAATCTAGTAATGATGATGTATTTAAGTTAACTTGTTTGATAAATGCTTTTAGCTTTTAAATGATGATATATTTGACTTTATGTGATCCCAAAAATTAAAAATTGTTTTTCATATTTGTTGCCAAATATACACCAAGGCCCCGTTTGGCTATCGGAATATGGGTGGAATAGGGGAGGAATTGAGGAAAATAAACTTTAGAATAATTTATGTATCTATCCAAACAGACTCTAAACAAATAAAGGTCAAGAATGAAAAAGCGGGTCGGAAGAGGGTAAGCTGCCATTAAAGATGGTCGAAAGAATTACAAATTCTGTTTATCCATAGGGAAAAATCCATATAACCTCCTGAAATCTTGCCTAAATCCATATAACGCCCTGTAATCTTCATATATCCATATAACCCCCTGTAATCATACCCAAAAATCCATATAACTCCCTCCGTCCGCCTTCCGTCAGCCGAGTTAACGGCGAAATTGAAAAAAATCCATATAACCCCCTGTAATCTGGCCTAAATCCATATAACCCCCTGCAATCTTCATATATCCATATAACTCCTTGCAATCTTCATATATCCATATAACCCCCCTGCAATCTTCATATATCCATATAACCCCTTGTAATCTTGGAAAAATCCATTTAACCCCATGTAATCTAAAAAAATATTTGTAAAAATTCAAAAATAAAATTAAAAAATATAAATATAAAAAAATTTCCTCTTGCCATTTTTAAAATTTTAAAAATATTTTTTTTCAAAAATTGTCACATCTATCATATTACACACATCTCTCGTATTTATTCCCAAATACAAATAATTTATGCAGAGGTATAGTTGTCATTTAAAAAATTATAAACTCTTATTTACCATTTATCCTTATTTTATCCAATGTAAATCAAACAATAAAAATATAAATTTTACGTTTTCTAATGAGATTAATAGAAAATACAACAAAATAAAGATTTACAATCCATTAAATGTTAATGTATGTAAATGTTAATTTAATCTATTATTAATGTGTCGGGGTACTGGTTATGAAATTACATGTCATTTATAATTAAAAAATTAAAAATAAAAAAAATAACAAATAAAAAATTACTCTATTATTAATAAAAAAATTATTTTTAATTTTTTAATTTTTAAAAATATTTTTTCCAGATTACATGAGGTTATATGGATTTTTTTTCAAAATTACAGGAGGTTATATGGATTTTTTTTGAAATTACAGGGGGTTATATGGATATATGAAGATTGCAGGGGGTTATATGAATATCTGAAGATTGCAGGGGGTTATATGGATATATGAAGATTGCAAGGGGTTATGTGGATATATGAAGATTGCATGGGGTTATATGGATTTAGGTCAGATTACAGGGGGATATATGGATTTTTTTCTAATTTCACCGTTAACTCGACTGACAGAAGGCGGACGGAGGGGATTATATGGATTTTGAGTATGATTAGAAGGAGTTATATGGATATATAAAGATTACATGAGGTTAGATGTATTTAGGCAAGATTTCAGGGTTATATGGATTTTCCCTTAACCATATTACCGCCCTATCCAGTGATTTATTAATTTGCACGCTCTTTAACAAACAGTGATGTTGTAAATAAATGCACCAGTTGATTATCAAAGAGCATAATTAATGATATCACGGTACATCAAAGCTTTGTTGTTTTTTATCCAAATTTGGGCTGCGTGGGCATCTCGTGTGAATGATTTGTTATGATTCGTGTTGATGCGTAAAAGGAGTACTCGGATCCGCGAATTTTTGATGGGACAATGCATTAGATTTGCAAAATCGACGGTTCTAATGATGCAAATATGGATTTTTATTTGGGTCATTGGTAATGCAAAAATATCATCTCAGATCTCTTAATTTATGTGTTATTATTTCGTGTGTTTTTATCGGTTCAAATAAAACACACTATCATTTTTGTTTTCTCTTTCAATTTTTGATGAGGGTGCGGCTATAGCCACCCGGTGAGTTATTTTATTCATTCTATAAAAAAAAAAAAAAAATGATTAATTTCATATTTAATCCACCCAACGAGTTTCATATAGATGATTTATTCTGTTCTGTGTTTAAGATTATTCGACATACACGATATCTTCTGTGTTTAAGATTGTGCGACATAGATGATGTCTTCTATGTTTAAAATTGTTCGATATAGATGATGTCTTTGTGTTTAAGTTGGTTCGACATGAATCATGTCGAACAGAGATAAAAAATTTCTCATTTGTGATCAACGTAATTACTGTTGACAAATTAATACCAGATTAACTCTTATATTGACAACTTTTATTTACTTTAATAATAAAGTGTTAAAATATTTGATGTAATCAAATCTTATTGAATTATATAATGTTTGTGATACAATCACCAATATGCTTATCTCATTAATCTAAAAAATAAAAGTGGGATACACATTGTTTGTGATTGATATATTATAACCAATGACCGTATATCACTTTGCTTGATTTTGTTCATGAAGGTTAATGATTCGTTCAACATATTACAGTTCTCCAATGCTTTTATCGGTTGACGACACCGCAAAAAAATCGATGTACACCTAAATGAATATAAATTATCATATATATGCGTATTAAAGTAGAGAATTTTTTTTTATTACATCATACGTATATTATCATTCACGATCAACATATGTCAAATCACCTTAAATATAAAATACATCGTTTATGTCAAATTGAAAATAAAGTTTCTGGTTCCTGTTCAACATGATACATGTCGAACCAATTTAACATAGAAGGCATCGTCTATGTCGAACAATATTAAACACATAAGACATCGTCTATGTCAAACAATCTTAAATACAGAACACATCGTCTATGTCGAATTCGTGTAGTGGGTTAGATATGAAATAAATCAAATTTTTTATAGCATGGGTATAATAACTTGTGGGTGGCTATAGCCACGCTATTTGATGTATCGAAACAATCTGAAAGAATCGATTTTAATAAACAAGCACAATTACACATTATTGTTACTTTTAATTTTAACTTATAGGTTAATGTGATGCGTTATGAACACCCATTCGTAAGATCTAACGGCCCAAATTTCCCAATGGCACACATAACTGATAACTCTTTCTTTATATGTGTCTATATATATATATATATATATATATATATATATATATATATATATATATATATATATATATATACGGGGGCGATTACATGGGGTGAACGGCAGGTGCGGCGGCGACGTGGGCCGTTCGATCGCGGGTTCATCGCATCCAACGGTCGACGTGAATCGCACCCGACCGTCCGATGCGATGGACCTGTGATCGATGGCCCACGATCGACGCCGCACCTGCCGTTCGCCGCAGGTAATCGGCCCCCTTATATATATATATATATATATATATATATATATATATATACGGGGGCGATTAGATGCGGCGAACGGCAGGTGCGGCAGTGACGTGGGCCGTTTGATCGCGGGTCTATCGCATCCAACGGTCGACGTGAATCGCACCCGACCGTCCGATGCGATGGACCCGTGATCGACGGCCCACGATTGACGCCGCACCTGCCGTTCGCCGCAGGTAATCGGCCCCCTATATATATATATATCAATGTAATAATAATGTATTTTAATGAAAATAATTAAAAAAATTAATTTATTTATTATCTATATTGTAATAATTATTTATTATGAAATTACTGTCCAAACAAGGACTTGATGATTAAGATCTCATTTGAATATGTGATGTGATGATTTTAATAAATCAAAAGCTTATAATTCTCCACTGTAAGTCCAAACAAAAACAGATGTTCGGCGTTTAAGATGAATTTCACGTGTTTTTCTAAAAAAAAAAAATTCAGCTTTAAAAAAACTATCAAAACAAGAGGGGTGGATGTTTGAAAAACCTGTTCCTCCACCATAACCTATATGCGTAAAAGAAGTGTTAGACTCAGAAGTCCAAACACAATATGGGCTTCTCTTGCTGAAGAAGTTGATTGAAATCTACTTATCATATCATTATATTTGTATTTTATAAGAGTAATGATACACGTAGTATCTTTTACAGTCCGGGCTGCAATCTTCACGTCAGATTGTAAAATTATGCTATCCTCTCTCCTCCACGTCGACGCCAACCACATTAGCCACTCTTTTTTCGTTTTCCCCTCAAAATGAAATTTTTGTTTTCCGCCAAAACCATTCTTGACGAAAACAAATAAAACAAAAATTCTTTTTCATTTATTTCACTTTTGACTTTGATTTGGAGGGACCGCACTCTTTTTTTTTGCTAAATCCTCTGAAAAGTGAGTTTCTTCAGTTTGTGTTTCATCTTTGCGCAACATTTAAAGCATTGACGTAAAGATCCAGTTGAAAAGGAAAAGTAAATATTTGTTTGTTTGTGTAACATTTTCACGTAATATTGGGACAAATCCTAATATTTTCTATCTTAGAATGAAATGTGTAATGTTTTTTACTTTTGATCTTTCTACAACAAGACTTTTGTTCTAGAAATAGTTCAATCAATTATTTTATTATGAAATAGGTATTTAGTGGATGAGATTTATTCAATGTGTAACATCACATCATGTTGAATAGGATGAAAGAGTAGCAGAATATTCGATTGCAAAAACATACACTGTATTATCTTAGTGTATAATATGTTATCATAGTGTATACTTATATTACATAGTGTATACATATTTAAAGATAGTATATACTCTCTTACTTCAGTATATACATTTTTAGATGAGTACATGTGTAATACATTGTGTATTTTGTTAGTACACATGTATTTGTGTGAGGGTGGCAAAATACATACAATAGAGACATGTCATCTGGGAAGACGAGAAAATGAAGACCTGGAACTAAAGGCGAAGATGACTTCCCACGTGTCTGGCAATTAATTATCTTCTATCTTCGTCAATTGGTAGCACACCCACGGAAGTTGATAAAATCCTACCCCCGAAGTTGTACAATTCAAGGGTCGTCCTCGCAAGACAAGGTTGAAAAAAAAAATTATTGTAAGTATATTATCAACTTCAGTTCATACACTATTTAAGTACGTACTTCCTTAGGCTAGTACATACTGTGTTTATGATCATTTCACCCACACTCTTTTCATTAAACAAAGAAGAATGACAAACGTGTACCATCAACGCAGGATTCTAAGCCAACGCAGGTCCATGTACCATCAAAATAGGAATGCATGCATGCAAACAAAGGAGAGCATCAATCAATGTGCGCCATCAACTTGGTCTGTTATGGATGCATATGCTGATGGCAAGTTTGATCGTTGGATTCCTTGGTGGCTAAAACACATTAAATTGTAAAAGTTTCAATTGACTGTAATTTGATATTGTAATTTGATTGTAGAAATTGTAAATTGAAAGTTGATTGTGAAATTTCTTAGTGGTCAAAACACGAGTTACATAATATATTCTAGTTGTTATCATAGTGTATACGTTGATAGAACAATACGTACTTTAGTAAATTGGTGAACACCATGGTTATAGAGTATATCATGGTTAGAATTTTGGCTAAAATTGTTAGTGGGTATACCATGGTTATATAGCATAGAGTAAATTAATTGTGAATTGTAAATTATAAGTTCATTATAAAATTCGTTAATGACCAATCAATTCTTTGTACAAGAAGGCTTTGTTTTAGAATTGATTCAATCAGTTATTTTATTTTGAAATAGGTATTTAGTGAATAAGATTTATTCAATTTGTAACATCACACACACATTGAATAGGACAAAAAAGTGGCAGAATATTCGATTGCAAAACATACACTATACTGTCTTGGTATATACTATGTTATCATAGTGTATACTTATATAACGTAGTATATACATATTTGACATATGATATATTAATTTAATATAGTATATACTCTTTTATTATAGTATATACTTTTTTATTGAGTATCAGCTTAATACATTGTGTATTTTATTTATTCATACATACACAATTTAAACCACCAATAAAAGGACATAATGTCGAATAAACCACAAAAGACACATGTTCACATTACAAACACTACCACCAAATATATTGTTTAAATACATCACCAAGTAACACATATTTATATAAAGAAACACTACGACTGAAGTAATTATCATTATAAATAGGCTTCTGTGCATGAGCCTCCTTCGATTTCTCTTCTTTTTTAACTTGGATTACCATTGTTTTCTTTAGCCTTTTTAATGTAATTTTTTAGACATCAATGAAATGTCCGAATGGGGTGGCTCGGATGGACTCCAGGTAGAGTGGAGAATTCTATAGCCCCACATCTCGGATGAGATCAACCAGACGGGAGGTGATACACCATGACTGGATGGGCTGGCATGAATCTTTAACCGATTTTAGTTTGCTCTGTCAAAA